>JADDOH010022987.1:0-15448 GCA_016648135.1 Agrypnia vestita | reverse complement strand
AACTCTGTACATCAATTATTGTTTTTTTTTTTCAAGATTGATTAATTATATGGCTGTAAGAAAACCAATAAATGAAAATAAAATAAAATACTTTATACAACTTAAGAATTTTTTAAAATTAATTTCGTTGCTCCAAAATGTTGTCATACAAAGTATGCTATCTAATAAGTGCTGACATATATATATATATTGTCATACAAAAATTCTCGAATCATCATATCGCACAACGCGTAATGAGAATAGACTACAGAAATACATCCTTTATGGGTACCCGCAATTTGAATTTTATACAGTACGAAGATTTTTATTCACATTTTACTTCTTGTGACAACTGCCAACATCATTATTTAGGTATTTTCCGTTGTTTTCAGAGCCGTTCCCCTCACCGCTATATTCCATATTTTCATCCCTTGTGGTTTCCATATTTTCATCCCTCTGCCGAAAAGCTGAAGAATAATTTCGTTAAATCGTCTGTCGCGCTAAGGGCTATCCACAAATATATTCACAATAATTTTGCTGAAAATGAATGTGTATTTGTCTTAGGAATTCACCCATCCGCGTCCGTTCGAGGATCAAACACCCCAATAACAGATTCAAAGCAAACGAAAATAGCGAAAGACAAAGTAAAAATTATACTTTTAATTCACGCGTATGACTGAGATGTATTGTTGCACTGAAGCTGTTTCTTATTGGGAAGAAATGTGAAAATGTTGGAAACTTGAATATTCCGTATTTATTTTAACAACAAAATAAAAGTAATTTTAAATTAATTTTTAGAGTGAAAATTTTAATTTAAAATGGATGCACAAGCTTAGGGCACAAATAAATAGATGTAGGTACCAGATCCAGTGTCTAATATCGAAAAAGTCATAAGGGATTCGGGTATTGAATTGAATGCGACCACATATACAAAATCAGTCCAAATTTTAGCATACGCTGATGATATCGACATTATCGCAAGAACTGAATCATCCCTTCGAGAAGTTCGGCGTTGGAATCATAAGCCAGAAGGGTGGGACTTCGAATCAATAAGGCAAAAACAAAGCATATGCCAGTTACAATGATACCCGGAATCAACCAGTCCTCAATAATCTTGTGGTTAGGACACTCGCCTCGTGTCCAAAGATCGCGGGTTCGAACCTCACTCCAGAATAGTAACTTAGTTCTATTTTCATAGCACAAGTTTTTAGCTTAGTTTCAAAACAGAAAGAATATTGATGTGACACGTATTCCGTGTTCGCATCTCTATTTAAAATAAAAAATGTAACAGTGGAACAGTGGAACAATTCACATACCATGGTTCCATCGTTATTAACGATAATGACACTAATGTAGAGATTGGGAAAAGAATCTTTACAGTAATCCGGAGTAACTTTGGTCTCATTGAACTAAAACCACGCTCTACAAGACATTAATTAGACCAGTCTTAACATACGCGCCTCAAAGTCCTGGACATTAACTAAGCACGAAGAAGACAGACTAGACACATTTGAAATAAAAATCTTACGCCAAATATGTGGACCTATTAATGACGGCCAAATATGGCGTAAAAGATACAACACCGAGCTCTATGATCTTTACCAGGACGTCAGCGTAGTCAAGTTCATTAAGATTAACAGACTGCGCTGGCTGGGACATCTACACCGTATGGATGATCTAGATATGGAGCCCCCAAAAAGGGTGTTGTTTAATTACCCAATGGGTAGAAGAAGTGTCGGAAGACCAAAACTGCGGTGGTTAGATGGAGTTTTTGCGGACTGACGGGTCCTGGGGCAGCAAAACTGGAAAATGGCAGCCAGCGACAGAGCAGCATGGAGGACTTTATTGGAGGCAGCTAGGACCCACCAAGGGTTGTAACGCTTAGGATGGATGAATTTGAATTTTGGGTCGAAACTTTTTTAAGCTGTACAATCAAAATACATGATTCTCTGTATTATATATGTCGGTCATTAACTCGCAAATAATGATTATCAAAACACATAATTCTCTGTGTATCAATGTCCGTCACTAACGCTACCAAATGGCGCAAATAATGGTAAAGTATTAAAATACATATTTTTTTTATGTCAAACAACTTTTTTTTGTAACACAATTCTTTGTAAATCGATGTCTGTCACTAGCGCGCAATACACATAATTCTCTGTTTATCAGTATCCGTCAATAACCTAACACTAACACTACCAGATGGCGTAAATAATGATCAGGTGTTAAAAGACATGATTTTCTATGTCAAAATATATAATTCTCTGTGTATCAATGTCCACCACTAACGCTACCAGACAGCGTAAATAATGATGAGGAATATACAGAATTTTGAATGTCAAAATATATACTTCTCTGTGTGTCAATGTCCATCTAACGTCAGATAGCAATAATAATGAGGTATAAAATAATAATGAGGTGTTCCCTCAAGGTTATGCAGTTTGCGTTCGCACACATAAAAATATTTAGCCGCACACGCCCCCAATATAAGAATAACGGAAACAAATATGCGAAACCAGATTTTAGATTTTGCTTTAACAAAACGAACATTGACCGACACTTTTATAAATGATTCGCCTATTGGACTCTTAATAGGATGAAACCAAGATGGTACATGAATATTACGCAATTAACTTATATATAATTTTTACTTAGTTAAGACTGTACTATCTGGCGCGGATTATAATAATTTATGAGTGCAAGAAATGGTGTACATTAGCGCACATACATCTTTGTAAAAAATTAACTTCACGGATGAGTTTATAGTCTCCATACACAATAGAAAAATTAGAGGGAACATTGGTTATAAATTAGAATAAATATTAGGTCCTTACATATGAAATTGGCGTTTTTCCGTACTGGCAAATTTGATCTCAAATATCTTCTCTTTGGTTAGGAATTCCAAATCCAAATTTATACAGCTATTTACTCATGTATTAGTGTTTTTAAAATTATAATTCAATTGTTTTTTCCTCAATTGTTTTTTTCTTTTCGTCACTCAGTTTACAAAATGAAAAACTTGAAATATCGCGTTGTTTACGAGTACGAGTTCCACCGTGGCACCAGTGCTGCAGAAACGGCTCGAAGGATTAATGATGTGTATGGCGACGGTGCCGCAAAAGAAAACACGGTGCGTTTTTGGTTCCAACGTTTTCGTTCTGGAAATTTCGACCTGCAGAACAAGCCCCGTGGACGGCCGGAGACCAAAGTTGATAATGAAGAATTGAAGGCTATTGTGGAAGCGGATCCATCGCAAACCACATCCGAGTTAGCTGCAGGCTGCGGTGTTAGTGATAAAACTGTTTTAATCCACTTGAAGCAAATTGGTAAGGTGAAAAAGCTTGAAAGGTGGGTACCTCACGAATTGAGTGAAGCAAATCAACAAACGCGAGTTACTTGTGAGCGTTTGGTGGACTAGTGCTGGTGTCGTTCACTACAGCTTTCTTAAATCTGGCCAGACGATTACGGCAGATGTCTATTGTCAGCAACTGCAAACCATGATTGAAAAGCTAGCTGCTAAACAACCGAGGCTGGTTAATCGCTCTAGGCCACTGCTGCTTCATGATAACGCTAGACCACACACTGCACAACAGACGGCTACCAAATTAGAGGAGCTTCAATTGGAATGTCTAAGACATCCACCGTACTCTCCGGACCTTGCCCCAACAGATTACCATTTTTTTCGAAATTTGGATAACTTCTTGCAAAGGAAAAAATTCAACTCCGATGGGGCAGTCCAAACCGCCTTCAAAGATTTTATTGATTCCCGTCCGAATGGTTTTTTTAGTAAAGGGATCGATGAACTACCTATGAGATGGCAAAAGTGCATAGATAGCAATGGTACAAACTTTGATTAAATAAATATATTATAATAAAAAAAAATCGGCTTTATGTTCCTCCCATACTAAACGCCAATTTCATATGTAAGGACCTAATAATACATTTTCAACTGTTTACGAGATATGTCTTGAATATTGTAAATTAAGCGTATGAAAAGATTTTAAATTTTTAAATACAAAAATACTAGTAGTAGTAGAGTCAGGCAGAACGCTTTTCTTCGTCGTGTCACTACAGCCCGGGGCGGACCTAAGCTGACCTCAATTCCACTACGCTCCGCGTCATAGATCATTTGCTAATGTGTAGGTCCCTCGGATATTTGAGTAGCTGAATATCAAAACCTACCTCACGCCAAAATATTTTTTTGGCAAATCAAAGAAAACTTTTTCACATCTTGTTGATAACTTGAATAAGATGAAATAAAAAGTAATGGAATAAGGAATTAAAAATAAAACATTCAAATAACATAACGTACAAGAAATTTGTATTTTTCCTTAGTTATTTCAACATTCGAAATGGACTTATGTACATTTAAAAACCAGATAATTGATTTAGGTTGCTTTTGAAATCTAAGCGTTTGGAATTGATTTTGAAGTTCAAGGAAATATATTCATTTCATTTAATTAAAGGATGTAAAATATTATTAAATGTTTTCAATTTTTTTTATTAACAATGAAGATATTTATATTTAATTCTAGTAAATGTGTACATAGATATGTTTTGAAACACAAGCTTTTTTTAACAAGCAATAACTTTAGATTGATACTAGTTACTTACTTACTTACTTACCATCACGCCGTTTCCCCGAGGGGGTAGGCAGAGAGGATAGAGCGCCATACTCTTCTGTCCTGACATACAACTTTCGCTTCGTCTACATTCATACATCTTCGCATGCAAGCTCGACGGTTGTTCAGACTTCTAACAGGACCATCTTCCAGTATCTGGTTAATCTGGTCATGCCACGTCTTCCGTGGTCGCCCTCTTTTTCTGGCGCCGTCAACACTTGCATCATATATCTTTCTTACCATTCTTTCCTCATTCATTCGCTCAACATGCCCAAACCACCTGAGCGACCCTATTTTTATTCTCTGTATTATGCTACGATCAGCTTTACATTCATTCCTAATATCTTCATTCTTTACTCTATCATACATGGATTTACCACACATACGTCTAAGGGACCTCATCTCCACTGCATTCAATCTACTTTCGTTCCTCTTCTGCCAGCTCCAGGCTTCACTTCCATACATTAGTGTCGGTACCAGAACTCCATTATGTACCGCCAGTTTTGCCTCGGTAGACATATTTCTATTAGAAATTATTGCATTCAAAGCACCGTTCACCCTATTCCCGGCAGTCACTCTCCTCTCTATATCTTTCTCAACATTCCCTCTTCTATCGAACATACTTCCCAAGTACACAAACTCATCTACTTGTTCCAAACATTCATTGCCTACTAGTATTTCACACGTTGTCTTACTTTCCTCCTTCTCGAATACCATTACTTTTGACTTCTTTACATTCATAATAAGGTCACTTTCCTTGCATACATCATACATCCTGCTAACTAGACTTTGTAGGTCTTGTTCGCTATTTGCCATTAATACCGCATCATCCGCGTACAGTAAACAGCATACAATCAAATCACTCATTTTCGCTCCTATATTCATACATTCCAGTTCTTTCACACAATTATCCATATACAAGTTGAACAGCCATGGAGACATTACACAACCCTGTTTGACACCTTTTGTTATATCAAACCACGGTGTGAAAGATCCATTGATTCTTACACACGCAGTACTCCCCTCGTAAAGGGATGCAACTGCGTCTATAAGTTTACTGTTCACCTTGTAATCAGAGAGTACCTTCCATAACCTTCCTCTAATAACCCTATCATAAGCCTTTTGCAGATCTACAAATGCACAGAAAAGTTTAAAAAAAAAAATGATACTAGTTATAACAGTTAACTAATATGTAAAATGTAGGAACGAATTTAGAGAATGCATTGACATTCAAATCTAAAAAAAATGTTTGTTGGGTAGGTTTCCATAACTCATTTCATCTTCCTTCTGATTTATGACAGCGCTCAGGGTCTAACTTCCTATTTTGATATATTAAAGATACTGTACAGGCGAACTTAAGTTTTACGTGATAGAGGTTTGAGTGGACTTTGGGTACTTTAGAACAATAGCATCTATTTGGCTGATAGAGCCCATCTTGAATTTCATCACTAACTTTATTGTCATTGTCATTGACAATAGACTTAAGATACACAAGGATTGTTATATATGTGGTAGGAATATTAGAAAATAGGAAATTTAAGAAAATAGAAAATTCAACCATCTTGCTGTGGAGTCGTGCCCTACGAAGTTTAAATATACATAATTGTATCTACATTCATCGCATGAAATAAATTTTGAATATCGATCACAATCTAAGCTGACGGTACTGAGGTAGTGTGCAACTTGTAAGTTGTACACTACCAACAAATTTAACTGCATTTTTAAAAACGGTAGTCAATAATCAAATCACCGTGTTCTAAGATAATAAAAATATATTTTGAAATAAGTTTGGAAGTTATAAAAAAATATGTAGAAATAATGTTATTAATATTTTGAGTAAAAATATGGCATTGTAATAATTTTATTAAGTGGATGTGTCATTTCATTATTGATAAAAATCGGAAAAATGTTGGTACGTACATTCATTAACTACAATTTATTACCGTGATTATTTTCAATCATAAAAAAATAATTTGAACTATATATATTCAAGGTGTAACGGAGCTAGTCCACAATACTTTACAGGTGGATTACTGTGAGTACAAAATGTTCAAGCAACCATAACCTAATATCAACAGTTAAGGAGATACGCGACATCGAAGTTTGCATTTTTTTTCAATATTTCTGACTTATTTTTTGCAAAACGTTGAAATAACATTATAGAAACATACATCGAATATTAAAAATTCATTCCCTTCAATACAAGTCAAATAAAAAATTTAAAAACTTCCAATTCCAATCAGGGTTTTTATTATTATATTTAACTTTTAATGAAACGAATGAATTTTTCGTACTCGATTTAAATTACTGTAATGATACTTCAACGATTTGTAAAATATAAGTCAGAAATATTGAAAAAAATGCAACCTTTGATATTGCATAACTCCATAACTGTTGATATTAATTAGGTCATGGTTGCTTGAACATTTTGACTTATAATCAAGGCAGGAATCCACCCATAAAGTATTGTGGACTAACTCGGTTACATCCTGTATAATAATTATGTATTCCATTGATGCACAGGTACGTGCCTAGAGCTTGTTAAGTTGCAAAATCTAACAATTAAAAAATGAAATGAAAAATATATTTTAATCTCATAATATTTTATCATAATTAAATCGACATAAACAAATATAGAATATGTTAAATAAAAAAATAATTTAAGAAACATCCAAAGATATGATGAAATCGGTCAAATAAATCCAATGCTCTGATTCCACATGCAAACTGTCTATAATTGTGTTAAAAATGAGAGAATGGACTCTTTGAGTAATCTATTATGCGTCTAGAATTAAATTGAGAGTATTCCCAGTAGAAGTGGCTCTCGCAAACTCTGTAAAATCACACGGATGCCGAAGGAAACAAAACTTACAGAAACGTCCCCCCGAGATATATTGCTTTCCGTACAATTCCATTGAAATTTTTACAATGAGAAACGTTTGACTACGTCGCTCGTAAAACAAAGTAAAAAAAACCTTCCAGACACAATTTCTTTTATAAGACTTGAGGAAGTTTTTTATCTAGGTACATCTGTACTATAGCTGGATAAGCGAATTTAATTCGAGAATTTCTGCGAAAGACTTCTGAAATGAATCATGATTTTTTTTTATGATATTTACGAGAAATAAGCGAAACTTATTGCCAAATTTATATTTAACTTACAGCACCTTAGTTAGTAAAAATTACACCTTTGATTAACTCCGTATGCATAAGAAGGATCATAAAAATGACAGAAAACAAAGTTTCAACCAAATCAATTCTTGTTCTTATCACCTATATACCTCTCGTCGATGGCATTGTAAATGATTTCTAATTACATATATATAATTATAATAATTATAACTACACTGTATATGTATATGTTTTTCATAACTCAATAAGAAACACAAGGCATTAATTTCGTATGTCGCTCATAATAAAACGATACCTCGTAAGCTACTTAATTTTACAGGGGAGGCAAAAAAACTGCGTAACACCTAGATTCTTTACAATAAATAGAATACGAGGAATTACTTTAATGGAATATAGGAGACACAAATAATTGTTTTAATGAGGCACGTTATTGCCAGATTATCATATCCGCACATTTTAAAGACAAATACACAAAAAAAACTAGATTTTGAAAAAAGTATGGTAAGTGAGATATTTTTCTACCATGAGCGATATACCCACTGGATTGTCTAAATCTAAGTATAGAATTTTTGAATAATTGTAGACTATACTCGAAAAAATTACTCTAGAAGTTCAGATAACTGCATTATATTTGAGTTCGTTATATGTAACAAAAAAATTCATTTATTTAGCTTGTTGTGTTGTTTGGCTGGTTAAGCATACATATTTGTTTCGTTTTGCATGCTTTGATAAATTTAAAAAAAAACATAAATACATGGAACAATATTTCAAATAACGCCAGAACAGCCCCATTTAAGTCAGTCTAGTCAAAATATTTAATTAAACGAAAGATATTTTAACAAGCTGTCACAAAAATTAAATGGGTATTAAAACAAGGGATGCGAAATTGGATAGGTTTTAATAATACAATTTTAAGAAACATAAATGGAGAGAGAAAATATAAAAAAATAGTGAAAATCGCTGGAGATTTCCTGTGGGAAAGCCTGACGCCAAACACGCGTATTTAACTCTTCAAGCACCGGTTTTTTTTGGGTTCTAAAAACATTGTTTTTAATCTTTCGGCGTATTTTTCAACATCTATTTAGGTACTATCCTTCTATAGGTCTTCATGAGAATCGTCTTTTTAGATATCTATTACACAATAATTCGTGTTAATTTAATAAAATATTATAAATTAACATAACTACAAAATATTCAAAGTAATTGTATGAAGGTATATGATATTAAAACAATTGAATGGGTATATTTTTCACATCTTATGCATATACACATATTGTACATTTTTAACGTCATAATTTTAAGCATTAATATCGAAGGACGTTCTCTAGTGCAGGGGTCATGACACTGAATTATACCGAAGTTTCAGGGTTCGATTCCCGGTGAGGTCACAATACATCTTCGTGTTTTTGTGTATTTCAGTAATGTCTGTCAGGGCTGGTGTCTTTTTGATGTGTTTCAGTAATTTGTAATTATAATTTCGTAATTTCGATTTCACATCATTGTAGAAGAAATCTGCAACCCAGTAATTCAAACACATTCAGCATCATCTAACTGTTAAGCAATGGGTTTAACTAAAATAAATACAAAATTAATTATGAAATTCTAACATCTTTAACATCGAGCTACTTTTTGAAAGTAGCGGAAAAAGTAGGTTTAGAGTAGTTAAAAATAAAAATATTCTTTAATATTGTGGTGCAATGAGCATTTATTATAAAAGAGACAAAAGATTTAAAAGGCTGGATTGAATGTTAAACTGATAATAAGACGGCTACTAAACTAAAATTAACTAACTTCTAAAAAATATTGATTGTATTATTTGAATGTATTTACTTATATTATTTGATTAATTACACCTCCTTGTTTGTCGGAAAAACCTTTCCATGGTCAGGGTGTTTTATATATATCAAAATATCAAAATGTTTTTTGTTTTTCTAAATTATTGAAAAATTATTTTTAAATATTATACATACAAATAATACAATCAATATTTTTTAAATGTCAGTCAACAATGTAACTGAATCAATTGAAAAAAATATCTAACTTCTACTACGGTGAGATTCAAGAAAAATAAAGAGAGGAAAGATGCTGAAATCTGAGTAAAATTAAAAAGACAAATAAATTACTTCAACTCATGCTTAGGATAATAAGGACAAAGTTCTTAATACTCTAAAGGAGTCTGAACACAAGAAAACACTTTTAATTCATTATAATACAACTTTATCCTCTTATCCTCCGTATAACATTCCATCACTTTTTTGGCACACATCTTGAAATATTATCCAAATATTAAATAATGGCTTTAAATACTGAGTAAAATTCTTGGAAAATAAAGTGTCATTGTTGAACAAAATTAATCAAAGAAAGCTGTCACATTCCGATCAGCCGAATTTAATAGCACTCGAGAGAAGGATTCTTGTATGAATTTCTAATGTAAATTCATATTTCATTTCTGCTCGTTTTCGAGCTGGCGATCACCTCAAAAGCTTCAAAACAATTCGGTAATCCGAAATTAAATCATTTAAAAAATAAGACGAACATTATCCACATCCCTGTCCGCCACGCGGCATTTTAACGTGTTAAGGGTTCCATTTTCAGTCCCTGCAAGGTTTTCCGACAGAATAATTTATAATGTTCTGGTAAGCAAGGGAACACGAGAAAGGACAGGAATCAAGATTATAAGGGGGCATTTAATATATCAAAGTTAAGGATACAGGACCCTTGTAAAGTGAGGAACCTTATTTTTTTTACGTAGGATGTAATGTCTTTATGAATAATGATTAATTAGAGGTAATTTGCTAAATTTTGACGGCAAATGTAAGTGCGGAAAAAAATCGAACAAAAATGTACCCTTTTTGTGTTGTAAATTATATTCGCCTGGTTGTATTTTTCTATACACTATCATTAATATAAAATTAACATTTCATTAATGTTCGAACAGAATTGCCTCACAGAATCGTGTAAGATTAATATAAACCTTCAAAATTTCCATGTTGTCTCTTTTCATTTCACGCCCAAAAATTATATGCTTGTATTTTATAATAACACGTTAATATAAATACAAGTTGTTGAGTGGTTTTTGTTAGATTGATAATACCCTAACAAATCGAAACACGTATCAAGTAAACTAAGCGTATTTTATTTTTATATTTTATATTGTATACGTTATTTATATGTGGGATATAAAAGCAAAGGCAGCATTATCCAAAAAAAAATTGAAAGCAGTTATCGATGATTACTTAATGTATTGAATGTACTTATAATGCATTGAATTCGAAATGTTATAGGAAACAGCCTAAAATTTTATAGTCTATGTTTTATAGGAAACATATGTGGCTTATAGGAAACATGATATGGGATAGAAGTCAAGAATTCAGTACATTTTAAATTAGTAATCTTCGGTGATGGCATTCAAATTATTTTTTACTTTTTGGATATTGCTGTCTTTGCTTTTATATCCCACTTAGAATATATTTCATCCTATTCAAATTTATTAGATCTTCCTATGTTACAAGTAAAGTTGTTAAAAATGTTCTTAAAGAAAATCGTAAAAATCTGAATATCGAAATTGAATGCTTTAACATAAACAGAACTATAACTTTGCGCAGATTTTATACGTACCTACCAAAAAAAACGTCAGCGTTGACTTTGGTTATGTTGTACCTTCAAGATTGTAGGTCAAATTTTTTGATAAGTTGTGAATGTTCTAACGGTGGAATTAGTGAACGTTGCATTGTGTTAAGTCATCACTTAAGCCAGCTTGTACAGATCAACAGTCATGTGTCCATTATTTAAAGACTACTCCACAAGTTTCCCATATAAATAGCTTCGTCTCTGTGATACTTCAATAATTTACCTCAATTACTTATTGAACAAAATCCAGCGATTGTGTTCTCAATATAAAACCATATAAAATTATTGTTTAATTTAATTTTTTAAAGAAATACTACGAGTTAATTAAGATAAATAATTAAAATCTCACGGATACGAAACTATTAATGTGAGAAACATATATGGAAGTCTTTTTATAGAATGACCCAGGGCTTACTACCTGTATTAGCAGGCTTAAGTGATCACTCTACACAATGCAACGTTCACCAATTCCATCGTAAGAACACCCACACATGATCAAAATTTTGAATGTTTAATATATATTCCAAATCTGAAAACCTTTCATTTATTTGAAAGGACTATGCTAGAGACATCTATAGTGTTTCTCATGAACAATACATTGATTCCGCAGATGGTAATGATACCTTTATATCTCATAAATCGTTTCGTCTCTGTGAGACTTTTTTAATTTATCCTAATTAATTAATCATTTCTCTGGGGACAAAATCCAGTCTACTGGGTTCTCAGAACAAAACTACGTACAAAAATATTGTTACTACGGGTTTAGTTTATAAAACATGTAAAATAATACAAAATTAAAAATCGCAAAATAATGTTGTACAACCTAAGGCAGACTGTTGATAGTAATGAAAAATACGCACAAGGTGAAAGTGTACATTCTGCTTCGAATAAGTAAATAAATCCCTCGTTTCATATGACAGCCACGTTTCAAAAAATATCTTAGAACGCGTATCTCGGTGGTCTGGTCGGGTTTTCTGTCTTTATTGTATCGAAGCATATCTTGCGTATGCCGAAGGCAACTATTTCGGTATAAATGGAGCATACATAGGGGTAAATAATAGCGAAAAGCTTCCAGCTTTCGGTAATTCAATATAAATAGTACGGGGCTGTGGGACTGGGGGAAGTATTGACGCAGCGCGGTAAGGAACACATATTTGTGAAATGTTACAAAAGCCAAGCAATACGTATTTGTGTTTATTTATCTGGTCACAAGATATTCACGGTAGAAAATGAATCGATATTTACCGGATGGACGTACTCGACTCGTAAATAATGTTTTTCTAATGTATTATATATTTTACGAAACATGGTTGTAATGATAAAATCTCTTAATCCCAAATCCCAACAAAACTCTTTTTCTTATAAAATCATCAGTAGAAGAACCTTATATATTTTGAATTTTATATTTTAATAGTAGTAATGAAGAAATATTGAACAAAACAAAGACCATCTAAAAAACATATTGTTTTTACTGAAAGTCGAAATAGTATTTTAGGATATTCTGCCATATATATGTGATTTTTCTGGGTAAAGGTTTTTGGGTTTGGATCCCATTTCAAAATCTACACTAGGGCTGTTGTTGTTGGTGTTAATGTTGTGCTTAAGTGTTGGCTTGAAATATAGGTAAGGTTAGGTTAGGTTCACCTCTTAACAAAAAGTATTGGCTTAAAATATAGGCTACATAAGTCGCATAAGTATACATGGCAATGCATTCCAGAAAACAATAACCAGAAGACTCCGAATGACTGAAAATCTGAGTACATTTGTAGTAATAATAAGACTTGACAAATTTGTCAAAATTGAGAAAATATAATTTAATATATTCATACCCATTGGGCTACTATGGCCGTCTTTGTTCATGAATATAGATATATATTTATAATCACGAAAAAATCTGACCCTCGTAGCCCAGTGGGTATGGATATATTCAATAATATTTTCCTCATTTTCACAAATTTGAATTCTTATTATTACTAAAAATATTCTTAGATTTCCATTCATTCAAACTGTCATTCGGAATCTTGCTTTCTGGCTTTCTCACACCGAGGATTCCGGGTTCGATTCCCGGTGAGATCATAGTTAATCGTGTGATTTACTCTGAATGTTTTAAGTCTGGATGTTTTGTGATGTGATTCGCTTCTGTAATTGGGCCTCTTGGCCTATTGAAGCGTAAAATAAAAAAAGAACATGTACTCTTAAGAAAATTGTAAAAAAATATCAAAAAATCACATACATGTACGGTATTTTTAAAAACGTAAAGGACGTTGACAAAACATTGAGTCATTTCCTAAATGGCCCCCACATTCAGAATCTGTCTGCGGCCAAACCCAGTGGCGTGCAGTGCTTTGAGATAGGGCAAGACAGTAACTAAGATGCATATTATAAGGTTTGCCGCATGAAACACTAATCCGCGTACCACGACGAGGTTAAAAGACTATAATTGCTTAACAAAAGTAGCCTCAACTACAAATGTACGACCCTTGAATAGTTGGGATAGAGTAAAGGAAAAAACTAACCCATAACAACCAAGTTTTTATTATAGGTACTCCCTTTCTCATTTGTATTGTTTCCACCCACGGCTCGAGTCAGACAAGTTGAAACAGGTTTCGCGCCTTCTCCACGCGTCGGGCTCCTTTCTAATTTGTATGATTTCGAATTTGAAAAGAAATTCGAAAAAAAACAAAATTATACGATAATTATTTTTTTTAAACGAAAAATTGTTAGATCATTTTTATCGTCGCCACGAGTCTGCCTGCAAAGTTTCAGTTCGATTGAATCACGGGAAAGGGGTTAAAAATCGATCCAAAGTTTTTTCGGCAGACAAGCCGACAAGTAGACGTTACGAGTTAAAAGAAAGGGAGTAATAAAAACAATAGGTAGATTAATTTTTCTGCGAGTCCGATACCAAAATCGTAATATTATCAATTTAAATACAATAATACGCTGAATATACACGTAAATAAGAAATAAATAGGTAAATAAATTTATTCTTTTGCGTATTAAAAATATTATGCACTCATACATATTTTGCAGCTTTTTGATGTTATTATATGGACTAATGCTTGCTGTTTAAATTACGAATTTGATTTCAGTTTCTAAAAGGTTTGATTGCATCATGCATCCGACCTAACTACCAATTGCTACACTAATACCATTATTAAACATGAGTAAACTGTATTAATAAATGTATATATATATATATATGTATATAATATATTATATATATATATATATATATATATATAATATATATATATATATATATATATATATCTATAATATCAGTGGCGTGCAGCGCATACAAGCAAAAAAGCTGTGCATTAGTAAATATTCTGAGAAACAAATTTAATTTAATTAAATAATCCTTATCTTAAGTAAAAGTTGATTTAAAATTCTAGCCGTAATTTATTCGTCCTACGGCTAGAAGTTTTATTTCTGACGTTTCCATTTAACATGACGTATTTGTTTTTTACGATTTAAAATTCTAGCCGTAATTCGTCCTACGGCTAGAAGTTTTATTTCCGACTTTTCTGCGCTTAACTTCATGTTAATTCCTCATTTATTTCAATTTGTTCCACAGATATAGTGAAGTCGAGAAAAAAAAGTGTATTTTTAATGCTGCGAGTTTTGTGTAGTAGCGTCCTTCTTCGAAAGGTTCTATGCCAGGCGCACGTCATGCAGAAATGTTATTGTTTACAAATTCCACCCAAAACTTTCGGTGTAAATTTTATGTCTTTTCTGTGGTAAATGCAAATACGAATATGACAAATATCATGTGTCATCTCTCATATAATGATATCATAAAATGTTTGATTTATTTTTGTGAAAAGAAACATATGTCTGAAATTAGTATTGTTCCCGATTTATTTATATATAAATCGTCTTCGAAATATATTGGAATTTTTCGCCGTATTAGCTATACCTATATAAAATATTTATTTATTTAGGAAATATTGTTTACAATACTTCTTTTATAGTGCAGTTATTTTTGTGGATTGAAGCTACTCAAAATAGTTCATTATATATAGTTAAAACAAAAATTAAATGAATATACCCTTATAGGCATATGCGTATATATATAT